>CM035843.1:278249492-278273093 GCA_020510985.1 Pholidichthys leucotaenia | reverse complement strand
ACCTCCTGTTGACCCATGTGGTCAGGTTACATGGCATCCCATCTTACATTGTGTCTGACCATGGTCCCTAGTTCATCTCCAAGGTGTGGCGAGCCTTCTGCAGGTCCATTGGGGCCATGGTCAGCCTCTCCTCTGACTACCACCCGCAGAGTAATGTGCAGTGCGAACGGGCTAATCGTGAACTAGAGGCCATGCTACGGTGTGTTACCACATCAGACCCATCCTCCTGGAGCACCTTTCTCCCTTCGGTGGAGTACGCCCACAACTCATCCACCTCCGCTGCTACAGGCTTCTCCCCCTTCAAGGCCTCTCTGGGATACAAACCCCCACTCCTTTCCATCTCTGAGGAGATCGCCATTCCATCCATCTCGGCCCATATGGCACAGTGCAGACGCTTCTGGAAGGACACCAAGGCCACACCGCTCCGCTCCTCAGAGGAGAACGCCAGGTGGGCTAACAGGAGGAGGCGCTCTGCCCCGGCATATAAGGTTGATGAAAGGGTATGGCTATCCACCAAGCATTTCCCCCTCAAGAATGACTCCAGGAAGCTGGCTCCTCAGTTTGTGGGCCCATTTACCATCTCGGCCATCATCAATCCTGCCTCAGTAAGGCTTGATCTCCTCACCTCCCTCAAGATCAACACATCCTTCCACATATCCGAGATCAAGCCCATCTTCGCCAGCTCCCTCTGTCCGCCCTCCAAACCACCTCCTTTGCCCCAAGATGGTTAACGGGAGGCTAGTTTACGGCATGACACGCGTCTTGGATGCCCGCTGCAGGGGGCGTGTCATCCAGTTCCTGGTCAATTGTCAGGGGTACGGGCCAGAGGAACAATCTTGGATCCTAAGGTCTTTCATTATGGACAACTCTCTCATCATGGAGTCCTATCAATGCCATCTTGACAAGCGAGGCGTTTGTGAGGGGGGAGTACTGTAAGGATCTCTAACTGCTCTGTCTGTCTTCTTCTCCCCCTGCTGATTAGCACTCTCCCTGCAGCCTTGATCATCACCTGGGGCTAATCAGAGAAAGCCCTTTATAAGGGGAGGTTCTGTCACTGCTCTGTCTGGTCGTGTCATACTCTGTACCTGCCTGAACCCAGCTCTGTCTGTACTGCATTCTTGTCTCGCCTGTTTGTGTTTGGCTTCTGTTTGCCCTAGGCCCAGCTACCTGCCTCTTGCCCTGACCCCTCTGCTTGTCTGTTGGACTTCTGCCTGGATTTTGGACCTTGCATCTCTCCTTATGGATTTGGATTTGGATACCCTTGGATTTGCGCACATTATCACTTCCCCACAAGTAAGTCGACTTACCGCCGCTTGTATATCACTGGTCCCTGCACCATCTCCTCTACCTCCAGGCCTGGCCAGCCTGCTCCCCAGCACTCTTCCCGCAGTGTGCTTGCAGCACCCCTGCACTCATCCTTGCTGACAGCTGGCTCCTCTGCCTGGTGAACCTTCACTACTATCCCAGCTGTTCTCTCTGGGAGAGCTTTTAAGCATAGTTCAGTATTACATTCTCACCCTCACCATTTAATGTTACTCATTCATCTCTTTGCTGCCCCCCCCCTTTACAGGGTTGCCAGATCCTCACCAACTAACCTGCACAATTATTGTAAATAAAGATTATTGTCACTATACTTACCGTGTCTGTTCTCGTTGCGTTTGGGTCTAAGCCAGTCTCTTCTTCTTATGGAAGTCCATTGATGGTTGATGATGACATCCATCTCTCCAAGGGTAAAGATAAAACTATGAAGTGGTGTTGCACCGCCTATGACTTCGCAGATGGGAGTGAAGGCCGAATTTGGAGGCACACCTCCGTCCACAAGTGGGGCAAGGGATGCCGTCACCGGGAGGGGTAGGTTGACACTCCTGACGCTCACACCTATGCTGGCGGCACTCCTCACGGCCGCGGGTACGGTCACTTTCAAAAATGTTAACAGCCTAGTGGCAGGTTGTGCGCCAAAGTGTCCTGGAGGCGGCAACGGTCTCCAGATGGGAAGGTCTGGCATTACACTTCTTCAGGACAGCATGGAGGTGGTCCTTGAACCGCTTCTTCTGCCCTCCTTGACAGCGCTGTCCGGCAGCGAGCTCGCCATAGAGGATCTGGCGGGGGAGGCAATTTTCCAGCATCCGAATGGCATGGCCGACGTAGCGAAGCTGGCGTTGCACCACAAGTGCCTCAATACTACGGAGGTTAACTCTCTGCAGGATCTGGACATGTGGTACACAGTCCTTCCACGTGATGCCAAGGATCCACTGGAGACATCTGATGTGGAATGCTTCAAGGCTCCAGATGTCTGCCCTGTACAGGGTTCAGGCCTCATTGCCATAAAGCAGGATGGAGATGCAGACAGCCGAATAAACCACGATCTTAGTTCTCAGGGAGAGATTCCTATTCAGGAATACCCTAGTACTGAGCCTGTCAAACACTGAGGTGGCCTGCCGGATGCAGCTCTGAATCTCATCACTGAGTGAGCATGAGGAGGACAGGATGCTGCCCAGGTAAGTGAAGTGATCCACCTTCAGGATGGGCTTTTCTCCAACCAGGAAGTTATGCTCAGTCTGAGGTGCGCCTGATGAAGGTTGGCAAAGGACCTCAGTCTTTCATGCACTGATGACTAGGCCGACATTGCTATACGAAGCATCCATGATGTTAAGGGTACATTGTCGGCCCTGCGCAGTTAGTGGAGGAAAGGCAGCATCATCTGCATACTGGAGATTGAATACTGTGGTAGTACTGGTCTTGGTCTTAGCGAGTAGCCTACGGAGGTTGAACATGCTGCCATCCAACCGGTATCTAATAGAGATACCGTCGGCTAAGTCGAGCCTGTGTCGAGAAAGGAGGGTAACGGCCGCCAGGTAGATGTTAAAGATAACAGGTGCCAGGACGCATCCTTGCTTAACTCCTACATTGACGGCAAAGGGCTAAGAGACCAGACCTCCAGCTACAGCACGTGCAAACATATTCATGTGGAAGTCTCTCATGATGGCAGTGAACTTGGGGGGGACAGCCACACTTGGATAGGATGGCCCAGAGAAGATCTCGGTTCATGGTGTCGAAGGCCTTGGTGAGATCGACAAAGGCCATGAAGAGGTCCTGGTGTTGTTCCCTGCACTTCTCCTGGAGAAGACGAGCGGCGAAGATCATGTTGGTGGTACTACAATTCTTCCGGAAGCCACACTGCGATTCAGGGAGAATGACTTCCGCGACAGAATTAAGGAATCTGGCAAGGAGGACACAAGCAAGAACCTTTCCAGCAACTGCAAGAAGTGAGATGCCGCGCTGCTTTGTCTCCTTTCCTTTTCTAGACTGTAACGATGTTGGCATCTTTCCACTGCTGGGGCAGGGTCTCGGCGAGCCAGACTTTGCTGATAAAAGCGGTGGAGACGACGTGTCGCACAGTACCCTCCGTACTTGAATATCTCCACCAGGAGAGCGTCTGGGCCGGAAGCCTTGTTGTTCTTGAGGCTTCTGCAGGCTTTATGGACTTCGACAAACAATGGAGAATTGTCGAGCTCGAGCATCGGGGGAAGAGTAAGGAGACCATCTATGAAGGTAGCATCAAATGGGTTGATCCGATTGAGCAGCTTGCTGAGATGTTCAACCCAATGCGCAAGGATGCCCTGAGTGTCTTTGATGAGCGAGAAGCCATCGGAGGACTGGAGGGGCATGTTGGAGCGCGGGGTGGACCATAGATGGTCTTGATGGTGTCATAAAACTGATGTAAATTGTGCGCATTGGCAAAGCCCTGGATTTCGGCAGCCTTCTTCAGCCACCAGTCGTTCTCCATTCGACAAAGTGCTGCCTGGATGGTGGAATGGAGGCATGAAAACCTCTCACGCAGGACGGGGCAAGATGATTATCGATCGCCGCTTTGTGCACATTGTTCTTCTGCTTAATTAGCTTGCAGAGCATATGAGCTTTGTCGTCAAACCAGTCTTGATGTTTTCGACTGGAGACACCGAACACACTAGTGGTGGTCTCGAGGAGGGCGGTGGCGATAGAGTTCCACTCCTCAGTGATGGCTTCGCAAGAAGTGTCGTCTGGGTTGTCCGGAGTGGCATCAAGTGCGGCAGCAAGAGCACTGCGAAGCTCAGACAGCTTCTGCAGGTCCGCAAAGGGGACGCGATTGATGTGCTTCGCACCTGGGCACTTGCAGACCAGGGGACGTACTCTTATGCGCAGGAGGGACCGAATTAGGCGGTGGTCAGTCCAGCATTTGGCACCCCTGAGGGCTCTGGTGATGATGACGTCTTAACGATCTTGTTTCCTGGTGATGACATAACCAATTAAGTGCCAGTGCTTTGACCGCGGATGCATCCACGAGGTCTTGAATTTGTCAGGCAACTGGAACATGGTGTTAGTGATGATGTCATGTTCCGTGCAGAAATTGAGGAGGCGGAGGCTATTCTCATTGGCATTCCCAACGGCGTGCTTCCTGATGATACTGCCCCAGACGGTGTGATTGTTGCCAACCCTTGCATTGAAGTCACCCGGCAAAAGGATCTTGTCAGCACGGGGGATAGAATTGATGCAGTGGGTGAGCGCATCATAGAAAGCATCCTTCATGTTGTCTGCTGAGGGGAGCGTGGGGGCGTAGGCACTGATGATGGTTACGTACCTTTTGGAGGCCAGCGGATGCGCAGCGTCATAAGTCGCTCACTGATACCAGTTGGGGACTCAGGACACTGACGGTGAAGCGAGGATTTGATGGCAAAGCCCACGCCATGAATCCTATTGGAGTCCTCTGGCAAGCCTCTCCAGAAGAACGTATAGCCCGCGCCAACCTCTTGGAGCAAGTCCTCACCATGGAGACGTATTTCGCTGAGTGTGGCGATATCGATGTCATAACTGCAGAGCTCAGACGTGATGAGGGCGGTGCGAGGACGTGGGTGGTCACGATTGGTGTTGGTCTTGAAATCCAACAGGGTCCGAACATTCCACGTAGCAACCTTCAGGGCTCTGAATTTCGTAGACTTTCTGTAATTTCGACCGCAAAAAGGGATGCCTTAGTGGGCGCGGCTACCCACTCAGGGTGGGGTGAAGCAGGCAATGTTTGGTCCACCTTTTCTAGGCCCTTCCTCGGATTGAGGTGGGCAGTGCGAATCCTAAAGAGGACTGCCCAGTCGTGCAGGTAGGACACAAAGGGAAGTGCCGCTTCAATCCATTACCACAACAGCCATCTTGCCTGCACCGCCAAACGTGCTGGAGGCAGGCTAGGGGCTTCCAGCTTCATCCAAAAGCCTGCCCCCGTCGCCGGCCTACCAGTCGCCGCTGGACTTTGATAAGGTAGGAATAGAGAGAGGGATCCTGCGTGGTGAAAGGATTAAGGTAATGAGGGGGCTGCACAATCCACCAACACCACCATCTTGGCCCGCCGGTGCTGAAGCCCAGTGGCAAGGAGAGATCCAAGACAACTGGGAACATCAACGAGCTGCAACGCCATGCCAGAGCCCAGGTCATTGGTTGGAGACTGCCTCAGCGTGGTGGCGTACCACGTTCCTGATTATAGGCCAAGGTCCTAGGGCAGATGCCGTCCAAGGCTCCCAAGGCTGTCCTTCCCGAAGCATGATTTTCTGTCAGGGATTACTCCCTTAGCCTTGCCTAAAGAGGTTTACCCACAAGGCAGTGGGGTGGAGTTGGTGGCTGTCAGGACTTGTCCATGCACCGGTGGGCCCAGCACAGCGCACCTCCAGGGGGCTCCAGCTCCTCCCCTACCAGATATACCGCTGGAAACTCGGGCCCTTGCAGGAACTTAGCCTGCGACCGACAGGAGGCCTGTTCATTGCAGTTACCGCCTCCCGGGTGTACTTCCCCAGGGGAGCAGTCTCGGGCCCGCCCTGCAAGGAATTGCCTACATAACTCTGTGCTCAGGAGCAGCAAGCTAAGGAGGCTCAGGAGGCACATAGAACAAAAACAGATTGTGTAACGCTCACCCAGATCCATGACAAAATGCACTTGAGTTCTTGAGTTAAAGTAATTTTTCTTCATAATGGCTGAATAAAAAGTATCCTGCAATAAAATTACTCTATAATGTACAAATTTACATGAGCTCACACACTTGAGTAAACTATTGACTAACCATCTTTGCTTTTTCAAACTCTCATAATGAGATCTTTATAGAAAAATTGCTGTGTGATTTAAACCCTTTATGTCTGAATCATGTGTAAACTCTCCTTTTATTGTACTATAATACTTTGTAAATAACAACTTTAAATCAGAGCTACATTCAGGCAGCACACTGTATTTGTTCTTATACAGCAGGTCGGTCTCTTAGAAAAGAGTTGAATATCCAGCCAGAGTCTAGTTTCAAACAGGATTTAACAGTGTGTCCAGACTGTTACATACACACAGTGAAACTCAGGTGGCATTACACCTCCGGACATTAAAACATGAGCTGCTTTCAGAATTTTGCAACTACAATACAGACTTTAAAAAAGAACATATGTCAACAGAAGTCAAGCTCCAAAGATCAGCAGAGGGTAAGCAGTGTTTTTTCTTCTAATGTAAATTCATTTCCACAAATTTTTGTAATGTCTTGCTGCAATCATTAATCTAAAATCCAGTTGTGTTCTATTAATTTTCACAAAACACAACATCTTTGTTAATCATTAATTATTTACATAAAATCTTAGAAAAAGAAGCGAAACTGATATATCCTGCCGTTGTGTCCCTGGGCAAGACACTTTTCCCACCTTGTCTCCAGTGTCCATAACACTGGGTATGAATGTGTATAAATGTTCGTTAGCCCCAGGGCAGCTGTGGCTACAGTAGTAGCTTGCCACTACTGTTGTCTGTCTGGAGTGAATGAATAACGTATCTATTTGTAAAAGCGTCTTTGAGTGTCTATGATAAAACGCTATATAAATCTGATGCATTATTATTATTATTATTATTATTATTATAAACCATGTACATTAAAATTCTCTCTGGGGATTTTTAAAGACCATTTGTGTCAAAAATTCATTGTTATTTAAGTAATACACTGATGAACAGAGCTGGGTAGTAATGAGTTTCTCAGTTACGTGTATGCAAGATTTTTTTTTTTTTTAACACCAACTGAGTGTACTTTACTAAGTAATTTTATTGCAGGATACTTTTCACTCATACTCACAATTATAAAGAAAAATTCTTTGCTTTTGTCCTGTTATTTTTTGTCATGCTCTTTGAGTAAGTTTTGGTGTCATTGCTTTGAACTGTGTACAAATTGCATTAAATGTTTAAAGCTTGTTCAGTTACATTCATTTGAACTTTGTATAGCACATATTCACAACAATAACCATCTCATAGCACTTTCCTTGTAAGGCAGACCTCACAATTGCAGAAAGATCCCAACAATCAGGCGATCCCCTGTGAGCAAGCACTTAGCGACAGTAGAAAGGAAAAACTCCCTTTTAGTAGGAAGAAGCCATCAGCAGAACCAGGCTCAGGGTCCATCTGAAATTTTTCATAGCTATATCTATGGTATGAGTATAAAAAGCCTACTGTGGCACATATGTTTGGTTCATATTCCCCACAAGTGTGTGGCACATATGTTTGGTTCATATCTCCCACAACTGTATGGCTTATGTGTATTGGGGCTTCACGTCTTGAGGGACAAAGAGTCTGGGTTGGCAGAGGTTGACAGGAGATGACGAGGAGGTGTGAGTTTTGACCTTTGTCTCAGAGAAGAGGCCCCAGTGGGATTCCCGGAGCATCGGAGTATGAGAGACAATGGTGAATCTTCAAAGACGTTGCATTGGGACTGTATGTTTGCTGAAGCACCATGTGACTTGAGCTCTGATGCCCCGAGATGTATAAGAATGTGATGTGACATGGTTCTGCCTCTTTTTGCTACTTGAGAATGTTGGGAGTATGTGTTCTGCAATAAAGCTGAACCTGAGAAATAAAACTCAGCCTCATCATTGAACATAACTTCCACACTGGTGACCCACGACAAAGAATGAGCAGAGAGAATTCTCCCGAGCGGAGCTCAGCAGAAGCCAGCCTGATGGCTGCCTCCACGCTCCAGCTGCCCGATTTCTGGCAGCATAGTCCGCGCTCCTGGTTTAGTGCAGTCGAGGTACAGTTCAACCTCCGGAGAATCTCGAAGGACGACACAAAATTCTACCATGTGGTGGCAAAGCTGGACAGCCACACGGTCCAGAGGGTGGAAGATCTGGTTAATCACCCACCGGACACCGACAAGTACAGCGCATTGAAGGAGGCGCTGATCAGCCATTTCACCCCCTCGGTGTAACAGTGAGCAGAGGGGCTCCTAGCGTTGATGGAGTCGGAGAACGACAGACCTGCGGACCTGATGGTGAAGATGCTGAGGCTGAAAGACTCCGAGGATGGCAAATTTATTTTCACCCACCTTTTCCTCCAGACCCTGCCGCCAGCAGTGAGAGTGACCCTGGCAGACTCACCCCGATTGGCCAAACGAGACTACCATGGGCTGAGCAAGGAGGCGCAGCGACTCGTCGACGCCCACAAGCGGAGCGCGGTTTCGGCCACGGCAGCTGAGCCAGGAACGGTGCCCGGAGGCGGTTTGGAGCCAGTGGTGGTGGCGCCAGACGCACCGACGACGGCGGCGACAGGCACCGGGCGACGCGGAGCCGAAGACGGCCTGTGCTTCTACCATCGCCGTTTTGCGGAGAGGGCCCACAGATGTCTCCCACCGTGCCACTTCAAGCGTCCGGGAAAACGCCAAGACCGGGGGCCGGTAGCAGCTGTGACCCTCGGAGAAGAAAACAAGCTGCTTTACCTGACGGATGCACACTCGGGGAAACAATTCCTCGTGGACACGGGCTCCCAGCTGAGTTTCGTCACACCTACCTACGCGGAACAGCTGATGCCGTCTAATGCTCCCTGGGTGTCGGTGTCAGCAGCGAATGGCTCAGCGATTAAGACCTTCGGTGAGAGGACTATGCTTCTGTCCTTACAGGGCCGTTCATTTGAGTGGACCTTTATTGTAGCGGCAGTCAGTTTCAACATGTTAGGGGCTGATTTTTTTGTGCGCACGTGGTTTATTGGTTGATCTTGCTAATAGACGTCTGGTTAATGCACTGTCTTTCCATTCTATTCCCTGCACAGCTCGGGTGGCCCCGCCGACTGCACATGCCAACGTCACAGCTGCGGGTGGTAAGTTTCATGCTCTGCTCACTCAGTTCCCAGCACTCACAGTCCCAATGTTTTCGGCGACAGTGGCTAAACACGGGGTGGAGCATTTTATCACCACCACTGGGCCGCCCGTTTTTGCAAAAGCTCAGCGCTTGGACTCAGCTAAGCTGGCAATAGCGCGCGAGGAGTTTGCCAACCTGGAAAAGCTGAGCATAATTAGACGCTCGAACAGCCCCTGGGCTTCACCGTTACACATGGTCCCAAAGGCTGATGGCTCGTGGCGACCTTGCGGCGATTTCCGCAGGTTGAACAACGTTTCGGCACACGACCGCTACCCGATTCCGCACATCCAGGATTTTTCAGTTCATTTGGCGGGGCGCGCATTTTTTCTAAAATAGATTTGGTGCGCGGCTACCATCAAGTCCCGGTGCACGCGCAGGATATACCCAAAACAGTGGTAATAACTCCTTTCGGGCTTTTTGAGTTTTTGCCCATGCCGTTTGGTTTAAAGGGTGCCGCGCAAACTTTCCAACGCATGATGGATGCAGTTTTACGCGACCTCCCTTTCGTGTTCGTCTATTTGGACGACATTTTGGTAGCCAGCACGTCCGAAGACGAACACGAAATCCACCTCACAGCGGTTTTTCGGAGACTGGCAGAGCATGGGTTAATAATTAACCCAGCGAAGTGCCAGTTTGGGGTGGCGCAAATTGATTTTTTGGGGCATCGCGTTTCGCCAGAAGGAGCGGTTCCCCTGCCCGATAAGGTTCGCACGATAACAAATTTTCCCCAACCTCAAACGGTCAAAGCGCTGCAGGAGTTTTTAGGAATGGTTAATTTTTACAACCGGTTTCTTCCAAGTGCAGCGCGGCTCATGCAGCCACTGTACATGGCACTAAAGAAGCAAAAGCCCACAAATAAGGTCGAATGGTCTCCGGAGCGGGAGCGCGCTTTCTCCCAGGTCAAATCAGCCCTTGCAAGCGTGGTTTTGTTAGCGCACCCAGTTCCAACAGCCCGTTTGGCACTCACCACTGACGCTTCTGATTTAGCGGTGGGGGCGGTCGTTGAACAGTTTGTGGCAGGGACCTGGCAGCCGCTCGCGTTTTTTAGCAAAACCCTGCGCAATAGCGAGCGTAAATACAGCGCGTTCGACAGGGAGCTTTTGGCCCTACACTTGGCCATCTGCCAGTTCCAGTTCTGGCTGGAAGGGCGCCATTTCACTGCGTTCGTGGACCACAAACCGTTAACGTTTGCGATGGCCAAGATCTCAGAACCTTGGTCAAGCCGACAGCAAAGGCAGCTAGCCGCGATATCGGAGTTCACCACCAATATCCAGCATGTCGCAGGTAAACATAATGTAGTGGCAGACTGTCTCTCGCGTGCTGTGGCAACGCCAGGCCCCTTGGGGGCAGACTCTGTAGCCGTGGCCGCGGGCCAGGGCAGTGACGCGGAAGCGCACGCAGCCCCGGTCCGCGTAGGTTTAGATTATGCAGCCATGGCCGCGGAGCAGGTTAGCGATGCGGATGTGCGCGCGCTCCAGTCTGGACCAACAGGGTTAAGGCTGGAGCACAGGGTGCAGCAAATAGGTATGCTCCCCCTAATATGCGATGTCTCCACGGGACGGCCTCGCCCCGTGGTTCCAGCTGCGTGGCGCCGCTGCGTTTTTGACTTGGTCCATTCTCTGGCGCACCCGGGGGTGCGCGCATCGATCAAGATGGTGGGGGAGAAATTTGTTTGGCCCGGGTTGCGCAAACAGGTCAAGGGATGGGCAGCAGCCTGCGTAGCATGCCATCCATCCATCTTCTACCGCTTTTCCGGAGGTCCGGGTCGCGGAGGCAGCAGTTCAAGCAGAGAAGCCCAGTCTTCCCTCTCCCCAGCCACCTGCTCCAGCTCTTCAGAGGGGATACCAAGGCGTTCCCAGACCAGCTGGGAAACATAGTCTCTCCACCGAGTCCTGGGTCTGCCCCGGGGTCTCCTCCCAGTGGGACGTGCTTGAAACACCTCAAGTGGGAGGCGTCCAGGAGGCATCCTAATCAGATGCCCATACCACCTCAACTGACTCCTTTCAATGTGGAGGAGCAGCGGTTCTACTCTGAGCCTCTCCCGGATGACTGAGCTCCTCACCCTATCTCTGAGGGTGAGTCCAGCAATCCTACGGAGAAAGCTCATTTCAGCCGCTTGTATCCGTGATCTCGTTCTTTCGGTCATTACCCAAAGCTCGTGACCATAGGTGAGAGTAGGAACGTAGATTGACTGGTAAATCGACAGCTTTGCCTTAGAACTAAGCTCCCTCTTCACCACAACAGACCGGTACAACGTCCGCATCACTGCAGATGCTGCTCCAATCCGTCTGTCGATCTCTCGCTCCATTTTTCCCCTCACTCGTGAGCAAGACCCCAAGATACTTAAACTCCTCCACTTGGGGCAGGAGCCTGTCCCCAACCCGGAGAGGACAATCCACCTTTTTCCGGCTGAGGACCATGGACTCGGACTTGGAGGTGCTGATTCTCATCCCAGCCGCTTCACACTCAGCGGCAAACCGTCCCAGCAAGAGCTGTAGGTCATTGCTGGATGAAGCCAACAGGACAACATCATCTGCAAACAACAGAGATGAGATCCTGTGGTCACCAAGCATGACACCCTCCATTCCCTGGCTGCGCCTAGAAATCCTGTCCATAAAAATTATGAACAGGATCGGTGACAAAGGGCAGCCCTGGCGGAGTCCAACTCTCACTGGGAATGAGTCCGACCGAGTGTTGGCAATACGAACTAAACTCTCACAACGGTCGTACAGAGACCGAATAGCTCGTAACAACAAGCCCGATACCCCATACTCCCGAAGCACCCCCCACAAAAATCCACGAGGGACGCGGTCAAATGCCTTCTCCAAATCCACAAAACACATGTAAACTGGTTGGACAAACTCCCACGAACCCTCAAGAATTCTCGAGAGGGTAAAGAGCTGGTCCGATGTGCCACGGCCAGGACGAAAACCACATTGCTCCTCCTGAATCCGAGGTTCAACCAATGGCCGGACTCTCCTCTCCAGTACCTTGGCATAGACCTTCCCAGGGAGGCTGAGGAGTGTGATCCCTCTAAAGTTGGAACACACCCTCCGGTCCCCTTTTTTGAAGAGAGGAACCACCACCCCGGTTTTCCATGCCAAAGGCACTACCCCCAACCTCCACGCAATGTTGCAGAGGCGTGTCAACCATGACAACCCAACAACATCCAGGGCCTTCAGGTACTCGGGGCGAATCTCGTCCACCCCCGGGGCCCGGCCACCAAGGAGATTTTTAACCACCTTGGAGACCTCAGCCCCTGTGATAGGCGAGTCATCCCCCTCGTCCCCAAACCCTGCTTCCTCTGTAGAAGGCGTATCAGTGGGATTGAGGAGATCCTCGAAGTATTCCTTCCACCGCCCGACGATATCCCCAGTTGAAGTCAACAGTGTCCCAGCCACACCATACACAGTGTGGACGGGGAGCTGCTTTCCCCTCCTGAGCCGCCGAACAGTTTGCCAGAATCTCTTTGAAGCCGACCGAAAGTCTTGTTCCATGGCCTCACCGAACTCCTCCCATACCCGGGTTTTTGCTTCAGCAACCACCCGAGCTGCACTCCGCTTGACCTGCCGGTACACCTCAGCTGCTTCGGGAGTCCCACAAGCCAACCAAGCTTGATAGGACTCCTTCTTCAGCTTAATGGCCCCCCTCACCACTGGTGTCCACCACTTGGTTCGGGGGTTGCCACCACGAGATGCACCGACCATCTTGCGGCGTAGCGTGCCAGAGGGCTAAAATACACAAGCACACAAGAGCTCCTTTGGAGCCTTTTCATATTCCGGCTAAGCGCTTTGATCATGTGCATGTTGACTTGGTGGGCCCCCTCCCCTCGTCACAAGGGCACACGCACCTTTTGACGATGGTGGACCGCACCACGCGTTGGCCAGAAGCGGTTCCTCTGGCGTCAACAACAGCGGAAGAAGTTGCGTGTGCGTTTTTAACAGCTTGGGTTGCGCGTTTTGGAGTTCCGTCGGACATAACATCCGACAGAGGTCCCCAATTTGTTTCTGAACTGTGGTAGTCTATGGCCCGCAGCTTAGGGGTGAAGGTACACCGCACTACCACGTATAACCCCCAGGCTAACGGTTTATGCGAACGCTTTCATAGGTCATTGAAAGCAGCCCTCAGAGCATCACTTACGGATACAAATTGGGTGGACAAACTGCCATGGGTTTTATTGGGGTTGCATTCTGCACCTAAGGAGGATTTGCAGGCCTCCCCAGCTGAGTTAGTTTTTGCACAACCTCTCCGTTTGCCGGGGGAATTTCTTCTCGAAAATCCTGCACCAAATTGCCCCCCCCGCTCAGCTGTTGCGGAGCGGCACAGGATCAAACACGCTGCCTGGCCCAGTTCATCACAGTTTCCCACGCGTTTTTGTGCCAAAGGCTTTAAAAAACGCAGAGTTTGTTTTTGTTAGACATGATGCCCAACGCCCAAGTTTGCGCCCGCCTTACGATGGACCGTTCAGAGTGCTGGAAACAAATGAGAAGCATTTCTTGCTAGATTTAGGAGACAGAAAGGAGTTAATTTGTATAAACAGACTCAAGCCCGCTTTTGTTCTGGCTGATGAACACGTGCAGTTGGCGAGGGCCCCCCGCCGTGGCAGGCCACCGAGAAGACATTCTCCAGAGCTCCCACACAGATGTGCTAACAAATCTAATCCGCAGGTGCGAGGAGACGCTGCAGAGGCAGCAAAGCCGGCTTACAGCAGATTCGGCAGGAGGTTAAGACCTAAGAGACTGGGGGATTGATTTTTGTTATGTGGTAATGTTTTTATGTTATGCAGCTCAACAAGTGCAGTTGGCGAAGGCCCCCCGCCGTGGCAGGCCACCGAGAAGGCATTCTCCAGAGCTCCCACAGAACATCATTTCCTTCTCAAATTATCACGTTTACAAGATTTAGGGAAAAGCTAACCCCTGACCTCAAGGTCACCCAAATATAAACTCGTCCAAGATTTTTCTTTGATACAACTATGGTATTGATTTGAATAGCTTACATAATTTCTTTCTGTAGTTATTGTGTTCACAAGGTAGGTGTTGACGCCTCCAGCGCTGCTGCCCATCCGCCCAGCAGGGTAACCACAATACTCCCTCAGCCTTTTAGAGATTGAGGGATAAAAAGTGTGATTTGTTATGAGATTCATTTCTTTTTTAGTAAATCTTTCAAGTTGTTTCTTTTATTGTAGTAGAGGAAGAACTCCTGCATATACTTATGCATCACTCTGATGAAGTTTCAGTGGTATTCATTAGAAATATATTCCTCCCTCTTTCACAGGAATCGGGGGGCATTCCTCTGATCTCCAAGATCTGCTATGCTGTGGGTGGGGTCCCCTATCAGATGACCGCTGTAGCTATCAGCATTTCTCTACAGATTTTCCTTCTGGATGTTGTACAGGTAATGAACACCTGTGAAACACGCAGCGACCAGCAGCCGGTGGCTTGTCACCAGACTGCAAACCAAGTCTACCTACGGGTACAAATAAGTAACAAAAAAAAAAAAAAAAGTACTGACCTCTGTGGTGTTGTTATTCAGAAAACAAAGTGTGTCAGCTGTTGATCGTATTTACAGATGGAGGCCTCCTATGTGTCCATGATTTTATTTGTGAGCCGGGCCTGGGATGCTGTGACCGACCCTCTGGTTGGGTATCTTGTGAGCCGCAGCACATGGACTCCCATCGGCAAGCTCACCCCATGGTTGGTTGATGAAGCCACGTGTCCAATGCACACTTCATCTTGAATTTGGCTGTGATTCATCCTCCTGTACTGTCAATATTTATCTCTCAGGCTGGTTATTTCCACTCCGCTGGGTATCCTGTCGTATCTGCTGCTGTGGTCTGTGCCTCCAGGCTCAGTGTCTGAGGCCGTCAGGGTGTCATGGTTCCTCATAGCCGCCTGCCTCTTTGAAACATTCATGAGTGTAAGTCACGTGTAGGTTTACAGGTACCTTCACTCTTTGGTTTGTTTTTGTTTTTCCAACACCTTCATTTCACTTATTTCACTTATCTTCTCTTGTGCTGATCATTTTTTACGCCTCAGCTTTATCTTTCAGGCTTTAAAATAAAACACTGAGCTCAACAGCTTGCAAAACTTGAATGAATGAACTTTTTCATTATACCACCAAGTACAATGAAATTTTGTGAGGCCTCTCTGTAAAAAAAGGATAAAAAGATAAAATAGAAGAAGTTAGAAGAAAAGAGTAACAGTAATAATGTCAGTAAATAAATAAAATTGCACCATTAAAGTACCATTAATATAAATAGCAACATAGATATTAAAAGCTGAACGTGACCAATGCAGGAATTACAGTGCAAGATTCTCTGTGAGGCGGGGAGTGATGGATGCTACCGCTGTAGGGTAAAAGCTGTCTCTCAGTCTGTTAGTTTTTGTTTTTATTGTTCTAAACCTTTTGCCAGACGGCAGAGGCTCAAACAAAAAGTGTCCAGGGTGAGTGCAGTCTCTGTATATTGTGTGTGCCTTTTTCCTAATCCTGCTGAAGTAAATTGAGTCCAATTCTGTGAGTCCCATGCCCACAATGCACTCAGCCGCCTTTACCACCTGGTTCAGATCTTTTTCTGTGCAGCATTACAGCTAGCATACCAGATAGTGGCACAATTTGCCAGAATGGACTCAATTGTATCGCCTATAAAAGTTCACCAAGTGTTTCTGGGCAAGTCTGGCTTGCTTCAGTTTCCTAAGTGTCACGCGGTGGCCCTCGCGAGCCACCATAAGATGCCACAAGTCACCGGTGAAGTTTGCATAGATGTTTATTAACAAAAGAACACAAAACAATGAGCCACAGTGGGCTAAAACATACAATACTACACTCAGAAGATCACAAGGCAATAACAAGGCACACTTACGGTCAAAACCCAGGAATGGTTGATACGTCAGACCTTGGAGGAATAATTGACTTCTGAGCCAAGGAACGCTCGCTCAACGTCTGGCAAAGAATAATCGTTGACAAATTGTTGATGATTCGTTGACGAGACTGCCGCATTATTCTGCTCCCAGAGCCCACTTAAATACAGAGCTGCTGATGAGCTGAAAATGCAGCACAGCTGTCAGGCTTGACAGCAGGAAACCCCTCCGAGCGCTGTCACAATAAATGCTCAGGGAGCCAGAGGGTAAACACTGCTGTCAAACCTGGTAAAGATGATGCATGGCTCGCGCGCGGACGAGATCGGCGCACGAACCATGACAGTACCTCCCCCCCCAAGGGCGAGCTCCGAACGCCCAATGATACCCAAGCCCCCCCCCCCCCCCCCCCGGGGTGGGCGGATGGGGGAGCAGGCCCGGAGGGAGAGGACCAGCAACAGGAAAAAAAAAAAAAAAAAAAGCACCATGACAATGATCGGGAGCACAGTGATAATTACAGAATAACACTTCCCAGAAAAAAACACAATACTCCCTAATGCACAAACCATAATTAACACAGGGCATAAATGAGGCAATACAGAGCACGATTAACAGAAAATACAATACTCCATAATGCACAGAAATAACCAGGGTGAGCAAAGAAAGGAAAAAAAAAACCCACAAGTTAACACAATACATCCCTCAGACAGAAGAGGGAAAAAAAAAAAAACACGTGCTAACAAAGGCAAAAACACTGAGCAGAATTATCACACCAAATGACCTTTAACTTACACAACTCAAGAGAATGACAACAGGCAGCATCCAAAAACAACGGATACAGTTCCGGTGGTCTCCCTGCGTCCAAAGGCCAACGGGTGATTACGGGGGACAGTACATGATCGGGCGGCCTACCCCAGTCCCAGGCCTGGAAACTCAAATCCTCCGGCGACCGAACCAGGTCGCCCAGTTTTAAACACAGTATGTCGGGTGGCCGACCCAGGGCGCTGAACCGGTGAAACAGTTCCTCAGGTGGCCGACCTGTATCCCTCAGCCACCAGAACCATGGGGAGACAGCCTGCGGCGGCCTCCCTGACAGGGGGAAGACGTGGGAGAGCCGGGCCGAACGTAGAGGCCCCCAACGGCCCCCGGCGATGATGAGCTGGGTTGGTGACTACCACGAGGGGAAAGATGGTGACGACGAGCCAGCACAATGTCAGGTGGCGAAGGGTCTGCAGCTCCTCCACCGACCTTGACCCATACCGATGCTGCACTCGCGGCTGCACCCGCATTGGACCCCGATTGGGTATAGGCTGCACCCGCACTGGACCCCAATTGGGTCTCTGCTTCACCCGCGACGGACCCCGATTGGGTCTCGGCTGCACCCGCGTTGGACCCCCACTGGGTCGGCGCAGCACCGGTGACGACCTCCGACCCCGAACCTGGAACCTCCAGCACAGCGACCGCGACTGGCTCCGCGCTGGTGACTCTGGAAGAAGGCTCGGAAGACAAGAAAGAACCGGGATCAGAATCACCGGTAGCAACAGAGCCCAGCGAGACGAGCTCGGGTGCAGCAGGCGGCTGCCCCTGACTCGCCTCCCCGAGAGGCAGGCAGAAATGCTCCAAGACAGAAAGGAGAAACACAAAGTAGAGCACTTGCCTGCACTCGGGTTCTGTCGCCATCCAGGACTTCGTCGATCCAGGCTCAGGACGGAGAAGTTCGTCATCATGCTCCCACTCGGCCACGGCGGGTTCCGCAGCTGGCATGATGGTCTCTGCAGTCTGTGGATCCTCCGGCGCTGACGTCCATGCCGATAACCCGCACGGCGTGGTGGCAGGGGACCCTCGACCCGCTGGCTCGAACTGTTCCAACGTGGAGACCCGGGGACGCTTCTTCATCGGCGCAGGCTCCAGGCTGCAGTCCGCTCTTCTCCTCTGCCCACGACGTGGCTGCGGGGCTGGAAACAGGCTCTCCAGAACCGCAGCCCCCCCCCCCCCTAGTCCGGCAACGTAGGCCTGGCGTCGTGGACTGCTCAGCGGAGGGAGACACAGAGGCAGCAGGTTTAGTGAAAAGTGCTACAGCATGTGGTGGGAGCTTGGGGGACTGCGAACCCCGAGCTCCGCCCCCAGGAGTCAGACAAGGCAAATCACAACTATGATGGGAAGGATGAACTTGCACTTGCCTGTTTCCTGGAGGATGGATGGTGCCTGCTGAAGGGGACGTTGTTCCTCCCTTTCCCCGCTGGATGGTGACAGAGGGCCCCCTGGAAGGACGAGGAGGAGCCACTCGCGAAGGCCCACTTACGGGCTTCACCGGAAGCGGATTCAGACGGGGATCTTGCTGAGGTTTACTTTGGGCATGGCGCCGACGTCTTGGACGGCCCCCGGATGGTGTGAACTCCTGGACCGGATTGGGGACAGGAACGGGATCCCAAAGAGGGGAGCGAGGATGCCTCCTCCTCGGCTTCCTGCCGGAGTCTCCCTCCAGCCCACGGAGTATCTCGTGTTGTGCGGCGATGTCATCCCTCCTTGCGACGACCTCAATGTGGTTGGAGTAGCAAGGAAGGTGATTAAGGATATCCTCAGCGAGGTCCAGGTACCGGTGTACATCGCTGTGAAAGTCGAGGAGGGAGGCAGTGACGAGCGTTTCATCAATGTAGTCCAAAGCCTCTGCCAACTCGTAGTCCCGACTCCGAGCGTAGCCCCTACGCGACGGCATTCTCCCAGCACGCAGTTACCCAGACAGGGAAAAACAATCGTCCAATTAGGCAAAACTCACGGTGAGAGGCGTCTTAGTTTGGCGGCAGTCTACTGTCATGCGGTGGCCCTCGCAAGCCACCATAAGATGCTACAAGTCACCGGTGAAGTTTGCATAGATGTTTATTAACAAAAGAACACAAAACAATGAGCCACGGTGGGCTAAAACATACAATACTACACTCAGAAGATCACAAGGCAATAACGAGGCACACTTACGGTCAAAACCCAGGGATGGTCGATACGTCAGACCATGGAGGAATACAGTGATCCCTCGCTACTTCGCGCTTCACCTTTCGCGCCCTCAGTGCATCGCGGATTTTTCAAAAATATTCATCAAAAATTCAAAATTGAGAAATAATGGGCGGGCGCTAGCAGAAGGCAGGGAGACTACATTAGACCATCACGTGTCAACACGGAGAGCAGCACAACTCTCTGTTCGCTGTTGTCGTGTTGGCTGGGCTCGGAAATCTCGCAAGCTGATTGGCCGAGACGTCTCACCCACCTCCTCTTCCTGCCGAGCACCCATGAAGGGAAGAAAGACCGCATTCATTGCTTTTTATCGCTCGTGTTACTTAGTCTCGCCGCGTGGAACTTTTTGCTGTTCTCTTGTGCCATTTTGTGCGAAATAGTCTTCCCGTCGAGGCACTACGCCGCCTCCTGCAGCTTCAGCTCTATCGGAAGCTGCCCTCGATGATCCTGCGCCTCCAGCACCTCACGATGAGGCGTCACCTGAGGAGCAGTAAAGCTCTCATTAACCTGTGCAGTAAATCATTTTCATCTTGAGTTACGTATCTTGTTATAAGAATAAAAGAGTTCTAAAAACATATTTATGTACACTTTGTTTACATCTACGTATGTATGTACACGTACACACACACACACGTATCATATGAGAGTGAGAAAATGAACGTACGTATTGTTTATGAATGACGTCATTGGGGTGACGCTACTTCGCGTTTTTTCACTTTTCGCGGTCGGTTCTGGAACCCATTAACCGCGATAAGTGAGGGATCACTGTAACTGACGTCTGAGCCGAGGAACACTCGCTCAACGTCTGGCAAAGAATAATCATTGACAAATTGTTGACGATTCGTTGACGGGACTGCCGCATTATTCTGCTCTCAGAGCCCACTTAAATACAGAGCTGCTGATGAGCTGAAAATACAGCACAGCTGTCAGGCTTGACAGCAGGAAGCCCCTCCGAGCGCTGTCACAATAAAGGCTCGGGGAGCCAGAGGGTAAACACTGCTGTCAAACCTGGTAAAGATGATGCATGGCTCGCGCGCGGACGAGATCGGCACACGAACCATGACACTAAGGAAGTCTTAGGAATTATGTGTATTCTATAATTATGTCTATATTATATTACATTATATTATATTAAAATATGTCACTGATGCCTATTTCTCAGTCTTCCACACAACATCTTGTCCATAAATATATTTACCTCCGCCAAGGAGGTTATGTTTTTACCGGGGTTTGTCTGTTTGTCTGTCTGTTACCAACTTAACTCAAAAAGTTATAAACGGATTTGGACGAAATTTTCAGGACAAGTCTGAAATGGGACAAGGAAGAAATGATTAGATTTTGGTGATGATCTGAGAGTGCATACCTCCACCAAGGGCTTTGTTTGTATTTGTGCAGCAGGATTACACAAAAACTACTGGATGGATTTGGATGAAATTTTCACCAGAGGTAGTTCTTGGGCTACAGAGGAACCCATTATATTTTGGTGATGATCTGAGAATGCATACCTCAGCCAAGGCTCTTATCTTCTCACAGTGTGTTAGCACCACCGGAGTGGTGGCTCAGTTGGTAGAGCATCCGCCCCACACCCGGGAGGCAGGGGTTCAAATCCCGGCCGGGTCATGCCGAAGACCATATAAAAGCGGAACTTCCTGCCATCCAGCTTGGTGCTCAGCAATAATGGTATGGAGGAGGGAAATCTGTGGCGGCGCCTTGCATGGCAGCGGCCCTCTGATTCTGCACTTGGGGTGTGTGTGATTGACACTGTAGATAGGTAAAACACAATCTCATTCTACTGTACATGACTGGTTGTACGGTTGAATGACAATAAGGGTGATTTAATTTAATTTTTTTTTTAATTTTAATTTAATAACAACAATACTCCAAAACTGATGGACAGACTTTGATGCAATTTTCACCACAAGTGGCTATAGGCCTACACACAAACCCATTACATTTTGGAGGTGATCTATGTCAAACGGAAGGAGGTATGCGCTCTATGAGTGCTTTTCTAGTTTATTATGTTTTTTCTTTGTTACCTCCCTTTTACACATACAGGCACCTTACAACTCTCATGTCACTGTTTCCTGTTTTATTTTTACTCCTAACTGCGTATGTCTACTGAGATTCACCCCGCTCCTGTGCTGCGTCACATTTTCTTTGTGTCCTCTGTAAACAGTGCTATAACGTCCCCTACCTCTCCCTGAACATGTTCCTGGGGGGAGATTGCAGAGACAGAGATTCAGCCACAGCCTACAGTAAGGACAACCAGGCTCACTCACTGCACATCTCAGAACGTTCAAAAGCCAAACCATTCTGTTACATTTTGGGCAGGAATGAGCATGGAGATGGTGGCGATGCTGCTTGCTTCAGTGATTAAGGGATGGGTTGTAGCTGTGTACAACGCAGAGAAGCAGGGAACCTGTCAGCAGCTGGATGAGGCCCTCGAAACACCTCAAAGCACATCTGAACCACAAACTGCACCTTTTCACGAGACGGTACTGCAGTTTAAATGTTAACTCACTCAACAGAGGTGGTGCTCATCTTTCTTTAAGGGCCCACCAGCACTGTTCCAACACTGTCCCAGGGATCTCTTATTACCCTATAATTTACTGTTCTTAGTGCCACAAAGCCATTGTTGTGAGTTCATCTGTGTGTATGGAAAACTGATATTCTAACTAAATAAAAACAGCATGCATTTCTTTGTAAACTGAGCATTTTAATATGTTAACAGTATAAAAATGGCCCATAGCCATATTTTATAAGGTTACAACTACAATTTTACACAATATGGGGTATTTAGAATGTAAATCATTCACTCTGTTTGTGATTTGGATGCTGATTTTCCCTAAGAACCGGTTTATCAGTTATTCACGTGTTTATTCTTCCCCAGCAAAAGGCTTTTCTGACTTCAGCTTTGGTCATTGGAGGCTTGTTTTTCCTCTGCAGCCTGGTTCTGTTCATGGGGGTGAAGGAGCAGCCGGGTGAGTCGTTCAGAGCGGGTTCAGTGATAAAGCACGCATTTGTCACAAAACAGCTTCAGTAGGGGTAGTGTGTGATTTATTTTATCTAATAGCATGAGCGTGAACTACAATGAGAGAAGCATCACTCTGTTTATGAGTGCAAAATGTATTTTAGCTTCCAGGTTAAGCAAAACTTACAAACTACAAGGAATGCATCAAATAGCAAAGCAAAAGATTCAGTGTAACTCACAATTCTATACATTAAACTCCCCATTTTGCTTATGCTGCACACCAAGGCAGCAGGCAGAAGCTCCCATTTTATATAAATCTTTGGTATGGCCCAGTCAAGGCTGGGACCCCCAGTCTCCCAGCTGTGGGTCAGATGCTCTTCCTCTAGACCTCCTCTTCATTTACTGACAGTTGTAAAGAGCCCACAATAATGTATGCATCTCCAAAAGTTAAGTGTTTTAACTGAGCAATACTGTAAACAAATCAGCCTAATCATGTGATCTGTTAGGGCCCCTTTACACAGCACGGAGATCGTTGAGAGACTGGGCCAATTTTTGCTCTTTGGGATTGTTTAAGAGATCCTTGTGTGTTCTGGACTGAGTCAGACTTTGATGACACCATGGCATCTTTGGAGATCACTGAAGATCATTGATAGATCAAAAATTGGCCAGATCTCTCAATGATCTCTTACTTGACAGAGCAGAGGTAACATAGAAATGAATCTATGACAGTATATGTCAGAGTACACACAATTAAGTGCAAGATCAACTTTAGGATCTGCAGTAAACTTTAATCAGATGTGCCCATAGCATTATTAAACTAATTAGGTTTAATGAAAAATCAAAGAAAGTGAGAGATGCATTTTCACATCTGCTGCAATGGATTTCACCTTAACAAGTAGTGTATTTCATGTTTTACTCTCTTCCTTTCCAGGGGATTTTTGCAGTGAAGGCAAAGTACAACCGCCTTATCTAAGCTCTCTAAAAATGTTGATATGCCATGTTCCTTACCAGCGATTGGTGCTTGGCTTTGTGTTCAGTGGACTTGCATTTCAGGTAGAGTTTAACTCAAATGTGTTGCATTCCTCTAAAAAACACAGACACATACAGCACTTGACCTTTGGATCCACCCACTCACCAATGAAGGTGGAAGTCAGCAGTAACATATAGGTATAAGGGCTACTCATTTAAGATTTCCCCTGATTCACTTCTGGTTACTGTAGGAGGCTGAAATTGCACATGTATAATAATACATATCTCGATAGGTCACATGGTAATTTGCAGCTACAAATCCCTAAGAGTTTCTCTTTTACAGGTGCTAAGGTGGGGCAAGGTGTGATAATTGAGTCAGATTAATCCAGAGCGGTCATCAGGTTTCTACACCTGAGAGGCCGCACACCACGGGAGACGTTCAATGAGATGAGAGACTTATGGGGAGGATGCCCTATTGTATGACATAGTCGAGCACTGGCATTGACACCTCAAGTGTGGTTGGACATCGGTGGAAATGGCACCCATTCCTGGGTGACTGCAGTGCGCCACTGATCGAGATGCCATCTAGCAAGTGGAGGCTGTGGGGAGACTTGAATAACGAAACCGAATTGTCTTTCAT